>CM067365.1:43927093-43939593 GCA_034401795.1 Chaetoderma sp. LZ-2023a
CCTGTATAGTTTTCAGGAAATTGATAGCTGGAGCATTTGGGGAGCGATCAATCCCAACACGGCGAGGTGTGGGTGGAGCTTAGCCTGTGATGGGCGAAGCATAGCTAAAAATGGAAAGGTCCATTGCTTAGTGAATGTCCAGTCACAAGCCAAGAGAATAGTATTTTTGAAAAAATCACCACTAGAATCACAGGTTCAGTTATCAAAGCAGTCATTCTTGTGGTAAACATTTGAAAAATAGCATTTTCTTGGCCTACAAATGGCCATTCTCCAAGATCAGTGCAGAAACCAATTTTGGCCGACTTCGTCATGAAAGGGTTAAAGCTAATTTGACAGGAATATGTTGCTGCCATAGTAACAGCTACCAGTCAAATAGTCAAGCTATGCAACAAAATATTTCTTATATTGCAGATGATTTTTTGTGTGTTTCAAAGCGTGAATGAATAATTAATAGCAGTAGGCCTACCCTAATAACGCAGATTACTGGGCCGATACTGGGCCAACATCGGGCCAATACGGCCCGGTATTGGCCCCATAACATACATTGACAAAGTACATCCGATTATTGCAAATTTAGGTAGATAACAATCTAATTGATGAATCCAGTCTATCAATCAATCAAATGACGTCATAATCAACTGCGTCACACCTAGGTTGACATCATAATCAACTACCTCATTAAGTACGTAATGAAGTCGCATAATATTCCGTAAAGTTGCGCGAATGGTATGTCTTTACTATTTTACAAACATTTTCTTGAATATTTTAAAACTAATTCGACTGGGCGATGCCGCTGCCATAGGCAACAACAGCACCCTGTCAAATTAGTTTCACAATATTCAACGGCTTACAGCTTAGTGTATATTTTTCTGGTAATTGAGACAGCGATCTATCGATCCCAACACGGGCAACGCGTGGGTGGAGTTTAGCTAGAGGTGGGCAGGGAATAGCTAAATTGGATTCATCTATTCAGATTTACTTACTGAATGTCTCTTCATTTTCCTTTGCGACTTCAATGGGTGGACATGCTGCAAACAAAACAACGTACGTGTGGAAACGTTAAGTAAATTAAATCTGGTTATCTGCGCCGCACCGTAAATGTTGAGGTTAATAGAGCTAAACGAGATAAAAATTTGAGCCAAACCGGACCTGGAGTTTTTGAGATATCCATAGATCGATAATTTTATCCGATCCGGATGAGCGTTCTTTCATCTGGATCGGAGCCGAAATGTGGAAAGCCTCGCATGGTAAGTTCCTTCATTGTGTTAAAAAATCAAACCAGGAGCTTTTTAGATACAGCTATATGGTAGCAACAGCTCCCAGTCAAATTAGTTTCAAAATATTCGGCAGCATGTTTATTAAATTGTAAATCCATCAAAGACATACAATTCGTACACGTGATGCCTTTTCAATGTTCATGAAGGGACTATAATACGTCATTTTATTATTATTGTGACACAATTGAATATGACGTCATATACTTGAGTGACAGATTGGATCGTCGCCTGTCTGCGTCCATCTATCTGTCAGTTGTCCAGCAGTCAACATTTTCCTTAAACGACTTCTTCTCAAGAACCACTGTAGCCCAGTCAATCTATGAGATCTTAGGGGTCAACCCACCACATATTGCAATAGAATCTTTTTCTTCACTATGTATTTCAGAAAAATCCCTAAATTAACATATTAAAAGTCTAAAAACATCTAGTTAGCGGAAACGTGCCTAATTTGCATATATTCTAAATGACCGCGAAAATACCATTATTTGGTTATATAGTCACAACTGGGTAATACTTTATGTGGTTTAAAATACTAAACAATAGTTTTAGAGCATAGCACACCTTTTAGGTACATCACAGACTAACTGGATAGCTGCTAACCTTGAAAATCCAATATGGCGGCTGCAATAGCCTTTATCTGTTGCTAAACGTGAGCTATTTGACTGACTGCTAAGGAAAAGTTTTGAGTTCGTGTCACAAGGTAACTTATCTTAACTAGATTTATCCAACTAAGTAGTCACTAGTTAAAGACATGTGCCAGTCATGGAGGTATCCTCCGTCTGTACTGACCACTCATTGCTGATATGTGAGATGTATGTCATAGACAGGCTTGACTTTTCTACTACGGGCTAACGCGGAGCTTCAGATACTAATATTCCAAGAGCAATTGATGCATCATCGCTGTCACGTTCCATATCTACTGGTGCCGTATTTTGGCAAATCGTTCTACACTCTCCATATCCAGTGGAGCAATATACCTTTCCATTCTATCCATCCATCGTATGACGTCATAATTAACTACGTGACGTGTAGAAGGACATCACAATCAATGGTGTCATTATGACGTCATGGATGACGTAGATAAGTACGTCACGAACGCATATTTGAAGACGGGTCATGCTTTGTTGTACGAATTGTAAGTCTTTACAATTTAATAAATATTATGATGAATATTTTGAAATTAATTTGACTGGGCGCTGTTACTGCCATAGTTACAAAATATTCAACAGCTTATCCTTATAGTTGTCACGAAATTGATAGTCATGGCATTCGGAGATCGATCAATCCCAACACGGTGATGTGTGGGTGGAGCTTAGCTAGTGATGGGCGCGGCATAACTAAAATAGGTCCACTGAGTCCTGCTTTCTGGCACCTCATATTCTCACACCCGTTCTTTCAACTGACCTTCCAGTTTTAGTTATTCCCCGGTCATCTCAGGCTAAGCGCCACCCATACGTCGATCGTGTTGGGATCGATCGATCTTTGAACTCCCTGACTATCAATTTCCAGAAACCTATACGGGTAGGCTGCTGATAGTTTCCATACAGAGCTGTCGGTTTGGCGACCACTTCCATCTTTTTTCCCGCCGCCCAAAACTCCCATACTAAAGCAATGGGAAATTTAAAATGTCTTCTCGAGAATCAATGGTCCGAATTTAATTATATTTGGCAGGAAGAATCCGTTGGGCATATGGATCCAACTTTGCTCAAAGAAAGGCGATCGGCCAATTTGACCAGCGATCATCTTGGATTGTGGCTGATCTTTAGAAACGATTTTAAAAATGTTCTCTGATCCCGTTCGGCTGACCGATTAAAAAATTTTGAAACATGATCTAGGCCAAGTTGCTACAGGCTAGTTGATTGGCCAAATGCTTTGTCGACCATCTTGGAATATCTAGTTTTCGCGAAAACTATTTCTCCAGAACTGCTGAACGGATCGGTTTGAAATGTGGGAGATATGATTAGGGTCTAAGCGCCATTAAGGTTTGTTCAAGGAAAGTAGATACGTAAAAAACATGGTCGCCGTGGACCAATCAAAATATAGCATGTTTGTCGGCCATATTGAAGTCGAAATTGGTATTATAGAGATTTTTGGGCATTTTGATTTAAAATTTTACATTTTCGAAACTGTCGGATAAATGGCTTGGAGGCCATCTTGGATCTTTTCCCCGCCAAAAGCGCCCATATAAACCAATAGGAAATTTAAAATGTCTTCTCGCGAACCGCTGGGCTGATTTCAAGGATATTTGGCATAAAACCTCATTATCGTATAGATATACAGGTTCGTTCAAAGGAAGCTGGTCGGCCAATTTGGTCGGCGGCCATCTTGGATTTTGGCTAATTTTTAGAAACGTATTTAAAAATCTTCTCCGAAACCTCATGGGGGTCGGGGGGTCGGGTGGGAGCAATAGCTGAAACAGGGTTTCGCAAAAATTATTTCTCTAGAACCACTGAATGGATCCGCAGAAAACATACTTTGGTCAAACGAAGCCAATTTTACCGGCGGCAATCTTGGATTCTGGCTGATTTTTAGAAACGTCCAACCCCTCTTGAGAATCGATTCAAAACTCATGAAACATCATCTGGGGCAATTGCTGAACCAAGTTTGTTCAAGAGAACTTGATTGGTCAAATATTTTGGCGGCTATCTTGGATGACTTATTTTTCGCAAAAAGACTTCTTCAGTACCACTAAATAGATCAAGCTGAAATTTTGGAGATATGCTCGGGGAATAAGGGACATTAAAGTTTGTTCATGGATGGTTGATACCCAAAAGTACATAGCAGCCGTGGATCAATACAAATTTAGCGTGTTTGGTGGCCATATTGAATTTTTTTTGTAAATTTCTGAGAAAATAACCACTGAACCAATTTTAATAAAACTTGTCTAAGCCTTCTTAGGCCGTGTTCACATTAGATTAACTAATCGATCACAAATTTTCGTTTTTCTCGTGTAAACAAGTTATGACAAGTAAACGAATATTTGCCTTCGATCGGACTTTCTTCGGCCTTATTTCGGATTAGCACTCTAACGTGAATACCGCCTTAAACTGGTATAGATTTGCAGATTTTTCCAGCGATCATCTCGTTTTGTTATGTTGTGTCAATGGCCAATAATTCCAGGCGAGAGATACAGGCCGCTCGAGCCTCTTGTGTATGTTTCAAAAGGTAGCTGTTTAAGACAGGGTTTTCTGTATTACAATCATTCAGTCTTACGGTTTTCGTGTGTCGTCTCCACAAACATATCCACAGATAGGCACAGTTTGTCTAGAACCCGATCAACCTTTTGGTATTCCTTGAACGTCAGATATCCACGACGACTCCGAATTGCAGCTCCGATGTCCAGGCACACACCGTTCTCCCGATTGACATTTCTACATGTATATTGCACGGAATATGAGACATAATCTGTCTCCACAATCCACGTACGAATGTTCGTCCCTGTAAAACACACGTAAGAGTGTTAGTTCCTGTAAAACAGGATGATACAGAATACAGAATAAGGGTGTCTTGGAGAAGTGCGTGCGTGTGTGCGAGAGTGTGTGCGTGGGTGGGTGCGTGCGTGCGTGCGTGCGTGCGTAGGTGCGTGCGTGCGTGCGTGTGTACATGCGTGGGCGCAAAGATGTGCGAAAATTTGTGGGCCATGCGCCATTGCGTGTGCACCTATTTGATTCATTTTCGCTCTAACACGCACATTTCAAGGTAATTATATAGGTAAGCAGTTGGATACCTTGAAACTAAGTTGCCTGGGAGCTGTTGTTGCCTATGGCAGCAACAGCTCTCAGTCAACATAATTTCAAAATATTCAACATAATGCTTATTAAATTTTAACTTCATCAAATGCTCCACCCATCTCTAGATAAGCTCCACCCATGCGTTTGCCATGTTGGAATCGATCCATCCCTGCACTCTCTAAATCCCAATTTCCCATAAAACTATACAGGTAAGCTGTTGAATATTTTGAAACTAGTTTAACTGGGTGCGGTTGCTGCTTGCTGCCTACCGCAACCATAACGCCCAGCCAAATTAGTTTCGAATATTCAACATAATGTTTATTAAATAGTACAGACATACAAGTCTTACAACTTGACGTACTATTAAGCGCTTATGACGGACTTATTTAGGCCGCTACGTCATTCATGACGTAATTGATTATGACGTCCTATACTTGACTGACAGATTTGATTCCTCTATTCCATCTAACGATGTGTCTCATTTCTAATTTCACGGCAAGCACGAGGTAATGAGTGACGTACGAGGCTTAAAACCACACACGCCCGTATCTCGTAATCTCGCTGTTACAATGAAAGTATCCGATCTGTCACTCGAGACTATGACTTCATAAATGAATCCAATCTGGCAGTCAAGTATATGACGTCATAATCAATTACGTCACATTTATGCTGACGTCACAAATAAAATACGTAATGAATGGTACATTTAAGCCCGTCATGAACGCGTAATAGTCCGACAGTTACACGAATTGTATGCACTTACTATTTAATAAAATATTCTGCCATAGGAGGCAACAAAACCCAGTCACAATTCAACAGTTCACCTTGATAATATTATTATGGGAAGTCAAGGTTCAATTAATATAACTCAATCCAACACGCTCAACGCATGGCCGGAGCTTATTCATAGTCACAATTAACCCTTTCATGCAGAATCCGGCCAAACCCGGCCTTTTCTGTGACCTTGATGAATGTAGATTTTCCTTGCAAGAGAGGATTATTTTTTTTAATTTACTACTGGAATGACTGGCTCGATAACCGAGCCAGTCATTCCAGTGGTATATTAAAAAAAATTGTCTTCTCTGGACCTACAAATAAATATTCAATAAGCATATATTTAGCTTTTCTAAATTTTTGAATATATTTTTAATTAATTTGATTGGGAACTGTTCCTAAATGTCGCGTAGTTGATTATGACGCAATAGGATGGATTGATAAAGTCGAAAGGTCTATTGCATACCTTCGATTGTGAATTTTGCCAGTCCAACATCAGTCGGCACCCATGTTAGAGTAAAATAGATGCAACCTTTGTCACCTGTCCGGAATCTGCACGGAATACGCACAAAACACAATATATAGCTTCTCGTTATAAGCGCCTTTTATTAATGGTTATCAGCAGCTGTAATAGTAGCAGAAGCACGCAGCAGCAGCAGCATCGGTGCCGGCTGTAGTAGTAGTAGTAGTAGTAGTAGTAGTAGTAGTAGTAGTAGTAGTAGTAGCAGCAGCAGCAGCGGTGCCGGCTGTAGTAGTAGTAGTAGTAGTAGTAGTAGTAGTAGTAGTAGTAGTAGTAGTAGTAGTAGTAGTAGTAGTAGTAGTAGTAGTAGTAGTAGTAGCAGCAGCAGCAGCGGTGGCGGCTGTAGTAGTAGTAGTAGTAGTAGTAGTAGTAGTAGTAGTAGTAGTAGTAGTAGTAGTAGTAGTAGTAGTAGTAGTAGTAGTAGTAGCAGCAGCAGCGGTGCCGGCTGTAGTAGTAGTAGTAGTAGTAGTAGTAGTAGTAGTAGTAGTAGTAGTAGTAGTAGTAGTAGTAGTAGGAGTAGTAGTAGTAGCAGCAGCAGCAGCATCGGTGCCGGCTGTAGTAGTAGTAGTAGTAGTAGTAGTAGTAGTAGTAGTAGTAGTAGTGGTAGCAGCAGCAGCGGTGCCGGCTGTAGTAGTAGTAGTAGTAGTAGTAGTAGTAGTAGTAGTAGTAGTAGTAGTAGTAGTAGTAGTAGTAGTAGTAGTAGTAGTAGTAGCAGCAGCAGCGGTGCCGGCTGTAGTAGTAGTAGTAGTAGTAGTAGTAGTAGTAGTAGTAGTAGTAGTAGTAGTAGTAGTAGTAGTAGTAGTAGTAGTAGTAGTAGTAGCAGCAGCAGCAGCAGCAGCAGCAGCAGCGGTGCCGGCTGTAGTAGTAGTAGTAGTAGTAGTAGTCATTGAAAGCTGTGCTGAAATTGGCTCTGCTAATTCTGACGAATATTTTCGTCACTACTGCTCGTATACACTTAATTTTTGTTTTGTTCGCTGCATAAGCGGTTTTGGTTGAGTTTGATGTTTTCTGTTTGTGTTTTATTCGTCGTTGTTTGTCGTATTTTGTGATTCTGGTTTTCTGGTTTCGAGAACTAGAGTCGCCAAGTAAACTGCCATTGTATTTGGCAACCGTCGTGTTACATTTGTATATAAGTTTAGGTGGCTTTTTGCCTACTATATCTCCGTTATTGATAAGCGCATTTGTACTTGGCGGGCTGAGCTTTCTGCTTAGGCCGATCTCGCTGACCTGTCGAGATATCGCGCTTCGTACGTGCATTTATATTCACTGCAGTAGACAGGCGTAATCTAGGTCAATGTGAATGCTCGCTAGTAACATGTCAAGTCGCTATAAACAGACTCTTAGCCTTAGGCTCACCACTGCTGGGTTGAATGTTGGCGCCATTGATGTCTATCATGGAATAAAAGACACTGTAGGGGCTGGGCCAAATGTCTTAAAGGGGCTAATTAATATTAGCAAAAATGTCTGGAATCTTACGGTCAGTTCACAAGGAGTGAAAGAAAGGTTTTTGGAAGAGGGCCTGATTGTCAATGGACAAATATGTAAGATCGAAGAGGTTGATTCAGATAAATTGATTGTAAAAGTAAAGGGCCCTCTTGAAATTCCGAATGAACGTATTACAGCCGAGCTGGGAAAATATGGGCGAGTGATAAAAATTGAAAGGGAGACGTATGCCTTCGATAGAACACTTGAAAATGGGATAAGACGGTTGTGCCTGGAAAAAATTGACAAACCAATTCCAGGTAGATTGTCTATTGATGGGAACTTCTTCCTCCCTGTGTGGTATAGGGGCCGGGTTAAAGAGTGCCGTATCTGCACAAGTACTGAACACCTAGCTAGTACCTGTCCTTACAAGAATAAGTGTCTTTTGTGTGGGTCAGCTGATCATTTTAAATCTCGATGTTATAAAAGATCATCGATGAATGCTGCAAGTAATGTGGAAGAGGCGAGTGCTAGCTATATGCATCCTGCTTCTCTCAATTCCAGTGAAGTACACAGTAGTAACAATGTGCCACACACCTATGCACATGTTGTTAGCAAGGCTGAATATCCCATTGATAGTAAGACTGTGGACCCCAATGTTAGTAAGACTGGGGGTCCAGTTGTTAGTAAGGCTGGTGATCCAGTACTGGCAAAACACGTTGATGAGATTGAGGTTCTGGAGACAGGTATATCTGCTACCGCTCCAGCAACAGCTGAAATAGCCCAGGAAAATGATGACTCCGACGCTGTTGATGATACACAGAGTTTAGTACTGGGACAAACAAAATTTGGATCTCAGTCAATGGATGTTGATGTACCATTTGATTTGCCACCACTAACAGAGTCTGGTGTGTTATTAATACATTCTAGACAGGCAATTGTACAGGATACTATTGCTGGTGGGGTTAAAAGAGTGATAGAAGACTTGAGCTCTGGGTCGGAGGACAGGGAGGATGACGATATAGACGACTCTATCTCTATTGCAGAGTCTGACACGTCGATCCAAACGCAGGAATTTCAGCAGCCAGATGAAATGGTACTGTATCGCTCAGAGAAGGGCGAGATTTTAGTTCCATACATTACACGCTTAGGTGTTCGCTATAGGCATTTGCGGAGTGATTCAGACATTTCACGGTATCAACATCTGACCATTACTGATCTTACAAATTCAGAGTTTACTATGAAGATTGGCAAATGGGCTAAGCGGGATAAAAACAGTAAGAAGACAAAACCAAACTAGATATTATGGGTACTATGCATAGATTCGTAATCATAATGATAATTTGCTCACTTAATTGCTATGGTTTAAATGATGGATTGAAGCAACGCATGTTGCTAGAGAAATTATCTGATTTGAAAGCTGATATCGTCATTCTTCAGGAAACTAAGTTCCATAATGTTGAAGTACTAGAAAATTTCAAACAACTTTCTAAGGGTGAAATATTCTATTCCTATGCCACTGATTTAAATACAGGAGTGGCGATTTTATTTTTACCCAGGTGTTTGACTTTATTAAATATCATTTCATCGGAAGCTGATAGTAATGGCAGATGGGTCGTGGTGACTGTTGAAATGTCTGGTTCAACACTAAATTTGATGTCTATTTATGCCCCTGCATCCCATTCTCAACGAGGTACATTTTATTCATCTCTTCGGCCAGTAATTCATGATAGATCAGAAAATATTATTATTGGTGGAGATTTTAATTGTGTTTTAAATCCAGAGAAGGATAGGCGTTCGCTATCAATATACGCTGATACGTCTCATCGGCGTTTACAGGAAATATGTGACAGTGAGCACCTTTTGGATAGTTATAGAGTTTTAAACCCTGAATGTTGTGAATACACAAGGGTAACACCAAATGGTCAGACAGCTTCTCGGTTATGTACAGAGAGAGCTAAAAGGGTTAATTTCGGATACTGGCATATATCCTGTACCTTTTTCTGATCATTGCCTGGTTTCCACTGTGTTAGATAATGCAGAATGGGTTACACATGGTCCAGGTTTTTGGAAACTTAATATTTCCTTGCTGAATGATTTTGAGTACCATCGATGTATTGAAAGTTTCTGGCGTTTTAAGCTCCGCAATATATCAGAATTTGAAAGTTTGATTTTTTGGTGGGAAGATGTTAAACTAGGGTTTGCTAATATATCAAGGCAATATTCTATTCAAAAGGCAAGGAAAATGCGCAAAGAGGAGAGAAGGTTGATTCGTCTACAAACCTTAATTTTTCGCAAAGTTTCAAACGGCGATATTCACTTGACTGAGGTTTTGGAGGAGACCAGGTTAAAATTATCACAAATAGAAATCTACAGAGCAGAAGGCGCAAAAGTCAGATCAAGAGCCCAATTTTATTCTGAAGGTGAAAAGCCAACAAAATATTTTTGTGGCCTAGAAAAGTCTAGAGGTGTGGAAAAGATAATTAGGGGCCTTGAAATAAATGGGCAAATTGTTAATTCAAATAAAGATCTACTAGAAACTGTCAGACATTTTATGAAAATCTATATAAGTCTGAAGAAATTGATGAAGAGTTGGCAGCTGAATTACTTGCTAATATTAAGGAAACATTGACTCCTCCGTTGGCTGATATTTGTGATGAATATTTAACCTTAGAAGACCTGACTAAATCGCTTAAAACAATGAAGAATGGAAAATTGCCAGGGGGAGATGGCCTGCCTGTTGAGTTCTACGTTACTTTCTGGCATCTCATTGGTCAGAAATTCTGTGAGATTGTTAAAGGAATTTTCCATCAGGGAAAACTTCCTTTGACAATGTCTCAAACACATGTACGTCTGCTATTTAAAAAGGGTGACCGGAGTGATATACGGAATTATAGGCCAATTTCTCTCCTTGCAGTTGATTACAAGATTATTTCTAGAGCTCTTTCACTAAAACTAGGTCAGGTGCTGGGCGACGTTATTAATCCTGCTCAGACATGTTCAATACCTGGTAGATCAATATTAACCAACACTGCGCTCATTAGAGATCTGATTCAGTTAGTTGAAAAGGATAACATTCCAGGTGCCATTGTGGCACTAGATAATGAAAAGGCTTTCGATCGTTTGGAGTGGAAGTTTTTGTTGATGTCATTAAATCGATTCGGCTTTGGGCCCAATTTTATTAAATGGATCCGAATATTGTACAATGGCATTACTAGTAGAATCCTTGTGAACAATTTTATAAGCCAGCCAGTTGTCTTAGAACGAGGGGTTCGACAAGGTTGCTCACTGTCAGCACTTTTATTTGTAATTTGTATGGAAACCTTGGGAGCGACAATAAGAGAAGATATACATTATCATGGACTGTGTATTCGTGGTCTTATGACACCAGTGAAATTATCACAATATTCCGATGATACGACTATTTTTGTTGGCCAAAATAGTGATTTTAATCGTTTACATCTTATTTTGGAGAATTTCCAAAAAGCGTCAGGGCTCAAAATTAATAAAGAAAAATCAGTAGGTTTGTTTTTGGGTTCATGGAAACATCGAAATGATCAGCCATTAAGCATCAATTGGTCCACTGACAAAATACAGATCTTAGGCATTCATTTCAGTCGAACACACCATGATTCCATTAATTGGACACACTTGCTTTCTAAAATGAGCAAGAAAATTATTCAATGGAAACATCGACGTCTGACTATTTTTGGCCGGGAAATAGTGATCAATAATTTGATATTGTCACAACTTTGGTATATTGCTGCAGTTGTTAATATGCCCAAACATGTTGAAAAGGAAATTACCAAGATGATATTTGATTATTTGTGGGAGGGTAAAACACACCTTGTCTCACAACGTGTCTGTACTAATAATAAGCTTGATGGTGGGCTTTCCATTCCAGACCTAAGAATTAAATGCGTCTCGTTAAGGCTGAAATTATTAGATGATTTACTTCATTCAGATAGTCAGTGGGCAAATGTGTCTAGAAGTCTTATAGAAAGGTTTATTGAGCCATTTTCAGCTAAATCCTTTTTCTGGTCTTCTAAGCCTCCACCGAATTACACACGGATTCCATCGATATTTTTGGACATTAAAGCTGCTTTAGCTAAGTTTGTTCGCAAAGAAGATTCACCTCTTTGCTGGGAGCATGCCTCCAGCCAGTACCTATGGGGGAATGATCATATTCTATATGAAGGCAGAGTTTTATATTACACTTCTTTTGCTAAGTATGGTATTCAAAATTTGTGTGATATTGTGGATGTGAAAACTCGAAAATGGAAATCACTATATGACATATCGCGAGTAACATCTTTACGCCTAATTGACGTGCAGCGCCTTCTAAAACGGTTACAGGAAGCAATTCCAATGGAATGGTTTCTTCTCCCTAATGGGTCTGTGAATGATGCTTGCTCCAAGTTAATCCTGGAAAGTACTGATGGACGTTTTTCATATACGTTAAGGAATAAGGGGTTTTATAATATTTTAATGCTGCAGAATATTACTATTCCAAAGGCTGTCACGGCATGGGAAAGGACTGAACATTCTCCCCAGAGTTGGGATGTGGTTTGGAAAAATATCCATTCACCACACATACCTAATCGAGCAAGGGATGTTGTCTGGCGATTGCTTCATAGAAAACTATGGGTGGGCCCCCTCCTCAAGAAAGTTGGCATAGCAAATAATGACCACTGTCTATTTTGTACAGACACTGAGGAAACCATTATCCATTTGTTTACAGAGTGTTTGCCCGTCTCCCAATTTTGGATGTACATT
>CM067365.1:43944593-43974593 GCA_034401795.1 Chaetoderma sp. LZ-2023a
CATGCGAATGACGTGTAGGCATCAGAGAGTGAAGAAGATTGGCTATGTTTCCACCAATTGCCCATCAGCCATCTGATCATCTTTTAGCCGACCAGGATTTGAACCCCACCCGGCTGATTACTAGATGACCACGTTACTACCACGCCCAATTGTCACCCCGCCCCGTTCGTTCAGTTTGTTTTGGTGGCCACTCACTCCTAGGTGTATTTGATTGAGCCAATTCACTCGTAGTGGAGGTGCTTCCCCGAAGGGTTGCATAGCTTCCCCGAAGGGTTGCAAAAATGAAAGTCAAAACTAAAATAAAATAAAAATTAAGATGTTGCTGGGTGAATGCATTGCCTGTTGCTTCCTAATGAGCTGTTCCTCGCGCTTGTGAGTGTTATATGCAGTGCATAGGAGGGGTGGGAGTGGTAATTACTTTATTCTCTCGGAGGTGGGATGGGGGTAGAGGGAAGCCTGTGAAATAAAATCTAAAAACGGAAACTAGGCTGAACGTTTTGAAATAAAAAATATTAAAAGACGAAACTGAAAGATAATATTATCAAATAAGAATAAGTAACTTAAAAGAATGGCATGTGATTAAATAATCAAGAAACGGGGAAAATTAAACTTAAAATCTAGTGTTTGCACAACTAAAATCCAAAGATAGAACTAAAATTATAACCTGTTGCTGTTAGAAATAATAAGCTGAATGGCGCTATTTGGGAGTTGAAAAGGGCCTACAAGTCACATCGTCGAGTCAATAAAAATCCTTTCGTACTCATGATAAAATGTTGATCCGGCGCTGGACAAGGGAGAGCAAAGCGAGCGACAGCATCTACATCAAAAGCAAAGCCACGCCAATCACGACCTCCGTGTCCAGTTTTCGTGTTTCCACCGCCACGCACCAACGCCCACGTCTGCATCACTGCATCATCGGGCGAGTCGTCACCAGGAACACAGCAGCAGGCAAGCAGCGCCACCAGCGTCTCCACACGACCAGCAGCATTTCTCCAGGGCCTTTTTTTCTTTCTCTACTCTGATCCTTTAACTGTTCAGCCTTTTAAATCTAAAACTCTGTATCGCCCCGTGGTAATGAAGTGGCTACATTAACATGGACTAATTCATCCTTTACCGAATACTTCGACTAATAAACTCTGAAATCTGCGTAGTCGAATAAGGCCCTGTTAATGAAAAGCTTATGATCATTAACCTCGCCCATAAAGCGATTATTAAGGATTTCAGCATTTATTAGCAAAATATTAGCAAAATATAGCAGTTGAATGAGTTAACACATACCAAACCATGATCAACTTGTAACACCATTACTTCCATTATAAATATGGTACGAGTATGTGCCATGCTCTGGTACGAGTTGTCTCAGAAATGGTAAGACTTGTCCATAGATTTTCCAATGTGTTGGCACTCAATTTGGCATGGGTTGACTTAAGATCTAATAGGAGTTGACTTAAACTCGTGTTTGAGCATCGTTACAACTTTGGTCTTGAGAAAATTGCATAAGGCATGTGCGCGCGTGTGTTTAAACACTTTCTCAGAAACTACTGCCATGATGCATGTGCTGTGATTTGGACTAAGTTTGTAATGCCAGGTTTACCAGGATGGGTGTAAGAAATTGTCTCCTGCTTGTATTTAATCACTTACTATATTATTAAGCAGAATAGGGCGATACAAAACTATTTTAAGCTTTACCACTCAAGTTTATTAAAAAAATTGCCTTTGCATCGATCTTGAGAAATCTCAATTTGCAGAGCAGCAGAAGACCATTTTGGAAATGTTCCACTTTAATGACTGTCTCAATAATAGAGACATCCATTCCAGTCATAAATTATCAAAAAAAGTTTTTACTTGTTCTGCAAATGGACAATTTGAATTGTAAATTCTCTCTATAGGCTATTATATTTACGAATTAAAAACTCATTTACTAAAACTACAAACTATAACTAGCATTTTATTTGATTTGCCATTTGGGGCCTAGTGAAACAGAAAACATATTTTGTAGAAAATGTATAGAGATATTCATATGGCATGTAAAATAGGCATCGTGTTACATCTGTGTTAAGAGGCTACCTTAGGTAGAACCAAAAAGGCAATAGTCTTTCCAGTAGCTTTGCATAATATGAATAATGGGGACTAATTCGTTTTCATTTGTAATATTAAGCTACGAAACCTTTTACACTAAATAGATTGAAACAGATTGAATGAATCATATTATCGCGCAGGGTCGGATTATCCATTGGACATACTTGGCACTGTGCCTACGGCCTACATAATTTAGGGGTAATAAGACAGTTAGAGGTGGGTGGGTGGGACTCAGAAATTGAAAAGAAATTACATCCCACTAATGCCCAAATGAAGGTCTATATTTCTGTAAATATCTACTTTGGGAACAGTGTTGCTGAAAGCTGTTGCTATTCCGTTCATCTTTTGATCACAAAATTGGCACACATTTTCGAGACCGCATAGACAAACGCGACAAATCACTCCATGGTCACATCAAAGGAGCATATTGACCCCAAAATATTTAGAAAAAGTTGTTAAAATTGTACACTTTTAAAGGTTAAGAAAAACAGTTTGTTAAGATTTATTTTCTTTCAATAAATATAGGCACACAATTTAAGCCTCTAAAAGCGTACAATTTTAACACTTATTTCCAAACATGTTGTTGTGAATGTGAACCTATTGCCAGTGCGTCTAGTGATGCCTGTAAAAAGTCATACAGGTAAAATGTGTTTATAAGACACGGTAAAGCTTGTTATTTCAAAGTTTACCGAACATTAGGCATCACGGTAATGATAATTTTGGCCCATTATAAAGGGGATGGGGCGTGATTAGAGCATACCTAATTAAGCCTATTACCAGTATATAACACAAACTGACACCATCGGTCAAGACGATCGTTAACTTGTGATCTTAGCTATAACGAACTTCTTTAAGCATTAGGTGTGTTACTTAGCTTTGTTTTGATAACATGCTTATATTTTATTTCAAGTTTCAAGTTGTTATTTCTGAAGTTTGCGACAATTATCCGTCGGAACTCATGATGTGTACTGCCCGTTTATATTAGCGGAAGGTTTTAACAATTTGCGGAATTATGATAAAGGAATTATTTCAAGTGTCAATCACGTACAAGAATTAAGGAGAGAAATAATTTTTCCGATTGGATTCTGTTAAGACTGAATATGAAAGACAAATAGAAAGGCAATCATTTACAATTCTATAAATATTTTAGCATATGTTAAATATTTCTAAACTAATTTGAATGGGATTTGGTGCTTCAAACAACAGCATCAGCATATTTGTTATTTAATCATATTTTACTGCACGAAAATCTACAATGGGATTGGGTACAAGTTTGTCAAACTTAGATAAACACTTTCCTAACAGAATAATCACTAGGCAGCAGCAGCATATATAAATAAAGTGTCCGACCTTTTGCATAGCAATCAGGCTAGCCGCCTTTGCAACCGAGATGCTCTCCATAGCAAGCACGTAACTAATGGGAATTGCATGGTAAAATGGCTCTATATAGGTTTTCAGGTATGCACCGGTTGAAATCACACACACCCACCCACGGTCCATCGCCGATTGTGGCTATATTTATTATGGTCAAAGTAGTTCTTGGAACATATTGTAATTGTAAATTACATCAAAAAGACTTTCCCGAAATGTTTAAAAGTTAAATATAGTCAGAACTGGACGCTCTAGATAGATGAAACATGACATGGTAATAGGTAACCATAAGGGCTAGTTTCCAACAATAATGGATTGGTCGATTAGGGTGATCGACTGATAATCAGCCGGGCAGTGTTCAAATCCTGGTCGATTGTCAGAGGATCTGGTAGCTGTCGAGCAATCAGTGGAAACATAGGCAATCACTTTCACTCCTCATTGCCTCTCTCCACCCAAGTGTATAAAATGGGTAGTACCAGTGTAAAACTGGGGAAGTTACTAATAACAGGCTGAACTATAAACCAGCGTAGATATGGCGTGAAACGGACCTGGAATGAGGGACTCGATAGAGGCTAATCAAACCAATAACTTCAGTCTGGCCTCACGTTAGAAAGATTAAAAGCATGACTGCAAGTCTTGCCGTGCCGGAAAAGTTGATGTATATTTCGAACCTTTGTCACGCTAGCTAGAACTTAGTTATTTTCATATAATTTTAGCATGGTATATGAGACGTTATAAACCGGGCCTTACTATTGCCGGTGAACGTATGGGCGTATGGCCAGAACTATAAATAAATTGGGAAAGGATCTTATTAAGTTGTAGGAATTTGTACTCAATCCCCTTGTACAAATTCTACAATAAAAATCTCCAGATAATAACTAATTCGGCCGATGTACTGTGTATGAAAACCCCTATTGGAAGTGATGTTATGGCTTACTTGTTGAGGCCGTACGTTAGTACGTGCAGCCACAGCGCAGAGGCGGCTGCACACCCAGACGCATGATCAGAACTGCCAAGGCTTAACATCACTTCCAATCCAGTTTTGCATGCATAATATACCAGCTACAGTGCGACACTATACTAAAATCTCATTAGAAATGATGTTATGGCTTGGCCATTGTGATCATACGTCCCTGCGCGCACCCGCAGCGATACTGTGTATGCAAATCCCCATTGTAACTAGTGTTATGTGTTGGCACGTGTGGCCATGCACTGAACGGGAACCGCCACTAGCCTGACCACCCTCGTAGGGCCAACTTTCTACAGGGTGGGCGGAGCGCCTGGCGTACTCACGTGTCGACCAGTACATCTCGTAAAAGTCAGAGACGCAATTGACCAATTGACCGCTAACGTGTGTAGCTCCCGCGTCTCGAGCAAGGTATATCACCGTAGGCCTAGTTAGAATAGTCTGGGCGCAATCGACCAGTCAGCCAACAGCATCGGTAGTAGTAGTGCTTGAGACATTTTTTATAAGTTATGCTTATACGCGCATTATGGAAAGAGGAAAGTTATTGCAATCAGAAACATAGTATATGGCTAGATATTTAGCGAAATTTATACAAGTCTGTGGTGGAAAACTTAATATTTAATGATATTACTAATTAATCAACATTAACATATGTCTGCCACTTTTATCTGTTCCAATAATCGATAATTGCGAGGCAAGATGACAAAAAAGTGCCACTGTCACTATATTCAATAATTAATTGTGTATTGGTGAAGTCTGTCAATTTGTGTGTATGTTACTTTTGCATGTTACAATAATTGATACCGCCGATGGCCAACAGTACAATTATCACTTGTGGCATTATTCAATATTGCCAACAACTGTGTCTAATTTATGTACGTCTCTCGCTTCAGCCAATCAGATTGTGTGTCTATCGCTATAGCTGATAATCGATATTCATGTAAAACCTGGCCATATTTTATGGCCGTCTATAGCTTCAGCCAATCAGATTGTGCTTCTATCGCTATAGCCCAAATTAGATATTCTTGTAACCCTTGGCTATTATTTATGCACATCTATATCTTCAGGTAATCAGGTTGTGCTTCTATTGCTATATCCCATATTCGATATTGGAACTGGCAGGTGGCTATAATTTATGCCCAAGAATGATTGACATGTGGTGTTGATATAAATATCAGTCGCTTTTTTACTGATTTTTCTGACAAAGAGCGAGCTAGAGTGACCATCTCTATATGTGTCAGTAGTTATGGGCACTTATAGTATTTGTAAGATATGTTCTAATAACTTAGAAAAAAATAGTATAAAATGGCCGATTAAAATTTATTTTAGTGTTCTACCATGCCATATGAGCTGTAATGTCTTAATCATTAATCTTACTAACCATTTGGTGCGATAGAAGAGCTCTGTCATTGGCCCTTCCATGTTACATGGCTTCGAGTGAGCGTGGCTTAATTATCCGTATATGGAGTGGCAAACGGGACATGTTCTGGTGGGCGTATTTTTACAAGGATGCACAACAGAACACTTGTGCCACTGTATATATGGAGAATTAAGTCACGTCCCCTCGAAACCAGGCGCCTTTGGAGGATCAACGATAATACTACTAATTCAGCATTAGTGTAAACGTCTAATAATGTTGTCTCTGTCCTTTAATGTAGGATGCCCATCAATTCACCTTTCCAGAGTACCCACCCATCATGTGACGTCATAATAAACTACGTGATGTGTGGAATGACATCACAATGAATGACGTCATGAATGACGTCAATAAGTACGTCACGAACGCATATTTGAAGACGGCTATGCGCTGTTGTACAAATTGTATGTCTTTACCATTTAATAAATATTCTGTTGAATATTTTGTAACTAAAATGACTGGGCGCTGTTGCTGCCATAGGCAGCAACAGCACCCAGTCAAATTAGTTACACAATTTTCAACAGCTTCCCTGTATAGTTTTCAGGAAAGTGATAGCTAGAGCATTCGAGGATCGATCGATCCCAACGCGGCGGGGTGTGTGTGGAGCGTAGCTAGTGATGGGCGGGGCATAGCTAAAACGGGAAAGGCCCATTGTAGGGTTGGCCTTCGAAGGACTGCCCATAGCCAAATGTAAATTAGTAATGAAATAAATAACGTTTGAATTAGAATTTTGTACGTTTTTTTATTTGTAGTATGTATGATTACAGTATTCTGCGGCTGTAGCAGTAGACACACCTAACAGCTGCAATCATTCCTTCTTCGCTTTTGCCCACTGCGTCTTGTCCTCAGCCGAAATCCTTAGCTTCCTCAGGTCCATTCTTGACTTGAGTTTACCGAGCCCTGCTTTCTTGAGGTCACCTCGTAGCACGCTTAGCAGATTTATGCAATGACGTCCTCTCCTGGCTTTGCATTTGCTGGCTCCAAGTAGGCCGAATTTCAAGGCTCTCTGCGCTGGTGCCTCTTCTGGCATCCATAGCTCATCGCCAAACATGGACCATCTCTGCTGGCATCTTTGATCTACGCATCCATAGCTTCCAGAAGGACTGGAAAGCTATATTCCCTATGACACAGGGTTCAGCAATGTCAGCAGTACTACAAAGCAGTGAGCGCAGGATTTTACTTTTCCTCCATGGTTCGGCGCCATGAAGTCGATCGTAATTTTTTTTTGTTTTACGCTTTGTAGATAGGTATATTAACATTGGCGTTTAGCAATAGCCTTGTTCCCTGGCTTTATCACAATAAGCAATCGGGCAGTTTAAACCCTCACTTTTGACCGTTTGGCTGAGAGTAAAACCGTGCGTGCGTGCGCGCGTGCGCGCGTGCGTGCGTGCGTGCGAGCGAGCGAGCGAGGGCGTGCGTGCGTGCGTGCGTGCGTGCGTGCGTGCGTGCGTGCGCGCGCGCGTGCGTGTAAGGGTGGGCAGGCGGGTGGAGTTTGGATGGGCGGGCGAATGGCCGATAAGATGTGTGGATGGGCAGGCAGACGGGCGGGAATAAAGGTGGGGTTGGGGGTGCTGGGTGTGGGCGGGCTGGGTGTCGGCAAGGAGGCGGGATGGCGGTGGGCAGGCGGGCTGGTGGGTGAGTGGATGTGCGGGCGGGAGGGAGAATTGATTTAGGAGGAGATGTCGAGGGGGGAGAAAGGAAGGGAGAGGAGAGCAGACCGTGGCCGCTCTTAATAATACATACCTTATAAGCGTCAAAATTTGGCTGGGTTGGGATGTCGTTCAGCACCCCACAAGCGGCAGATGCTGATCCAAGGCTGAATAGAAAGATACACACAAAGACAAAACTACCTACAATATACACAGTCATCATCTTCTATTTGTTAGTCAGTATGGCGTTATTCAGAATTAGGTCTCTAGCGAGATCACGGCCCTAGTTAGTTAGTTTTCATTGCAAAAACAGGTTACTAGAAATCTTGGCCTACGCATAAGAAGCACGAGACCCACAGCGTTATATCAAATGTGGAAGATGGCTCAGTAAATAGGAAAAACACAGCCATGTGACAGCGACATAGAATAGGCAACAGGTTGTCCACAGAAATGGACATTTAGAATAAATATAGTAATTCATCAGTGAAAGTGTCAAATTTGACACCCCTAAAGATAAATGATTAGAATGTTTTAATGGATAAAATTTATAATGATACACTCACAAAATTGATTAATTGAGCCCTATTCGTAAAATCGCTATATATGGCAAAGCCCAAGGGCTATTATATGGAGATATGCGCTGTTAAAATAGGCCTACTGGAATACTATTTGCGGGCTTGCGTGCGTGCGTGCGTGCGTTCGACCGAGAGTACGTACATACGTACGTGCAAGTGTGCGCGCGCGCGTAAACGCACCTATATCGAAGGGGATCAATATCGAATTTGATATCGGCACGCCCGTTGGCCAACGGCGCAGGGGACCAATATCTAAATCGATATGAAACAGTATCAATGTAGACAAATTTCTGTTTCTAACCGAACCCTATCAATGGCTGGCCAAACACAATAAATAACTAAGTTATGTAGAACAAATTACTCCACGTGAACACGACGAATGTCCATCATGAAACCGTATTAGAACGAGAATAATTAATATGATTTTCAGACCGACATGATGACACGTCAAATTTTACTGAGTAGATTTAGCGGCGCCATGTTTAATTCTAAATTTGTGTATTTGATACTGTTTCATATCAATTTCGATATTGGTCCCCTGCGCAGTTGGCCAACGGACGCGCTGATATCAAATTCGATATTGGTCCCCTGCGTCGATATCAAATTGGATATTGGTCCCATGCGCCATTGGCCAACGGGCTCACATATATCAAATTGGATATTGGTCCCACCATGGACCAACGGGCGCGTCGATATCAAATTCTATATTGGTCCATCTGGCGTTGGGCAACGGCGCAAATTCGATATCGGCGTGTTACATGCACACCAGATATCATATCTATTAAAGGTGCATATTCACACCAGCTTGCTTAAAAATAAAACTGTTAAATTTTTAATACTTTTAGAGGCTTAAATTGTGTACCTTAATCACGAGATTAATCTTAACATATGAATGATGATTTCCTTCCATATAAATTAATATAATATTTTTAAAGTTGTGAAATTGAAATAGACGCAATGAAAGGATCCTATGTTAAGGTTTATTTGGTTTCATCAGATATCTAGGTCCACAGTTTAAGCCTCTAAATGTATACAATTTAAACGATTTTGTTTTCAGTCATAGTACTGTGAATTCGCACCTTTAACCATTTTTTTCTGACATGAAATTATGCAAAATAGTCTCTCCATGTCAGTGGAGACCCTATAAAGTCAACAGTGTCAGTTCCGAAAGATGCATATTTACAATGATTACGTTAGGTGGATAATCTTTGTACACCAACAGAGATACTGATGACGGAGACATTTGGAAAATGTGAAGATTTAATTTGACCAGATATGGTCTGAGGAAAATGATCTCTCAAATGGATGGCTCGGTTCCGTCACCATAAGTATATGGCATCATTATGAAACACGTCACTAGTTATAGTGGAATTTCCAGTTTATCCATCCATTATATGACGTCATAATCAACTACGTGATGTGTAGGATGATGCCATAATTATTGACGTCATGAATGACGTATATAAGTACCCCACGAACGATAGTTGAAAACGGACTAAGCGTTGTTGCACGAATTGTATGGCTTTACAATTTAATATACATTCTGCTAAATATTTTCAGATTAATTTGACTGGGCGCTGTTACTGTTATAGGTAGCAACAGCACCCAATCAAATTAGTCTCACAATATTCAACAGCTTTCCTGTATAGCTAGCTGTCAAAACTTGTCATCACATTCAAAATTAGCTTCGAAATATTCAACAGCTTAATATCCTGAAGCATTAAGATTAGAAAATATTTATGAAGATTTAGTGATGATCGTCTTCTTCTTCGCCATTTTACTTTAATATTTGCAGGCGCTATTATTTGGGATTCTATTGTTCTCGCTTCTGCCAATTGTTTGGAATAAAACCATTCCCGTGAAGCGGGGGAACAGACGGCCAACATTTTCTGACTTCCAACAAAAACATTGTTTTGTGCAAATGTTTCTCTCGAGCCGCACACGCGCAACAAATATCAAGCTAAATTGTTCCCTCTCTTCACCATAAAAACGTCATCAGACTCCACATGTAGTAACGTTTCTCCGTGATGCTGGCCGCCATTTTGAATCACATGAGCGCAGGGTGAACGTTGATTAGTCAATGATAAAAAGTATTTTGCAACTTTGTTAGCAAACACCGCAGACGTCCAACAATATTAGGCTGGGCACCGCACACGAGAGGTCAATGTTAGGCGATACTAAACATGTTTAGTATCAGAAACCTTGTGGCGAACAATGTTTCGATGGATTTTTTAGCGCAGACGGACAACATTTTCTGCGAAACTTTGTTTTCAAGAATGTTTCACGTAAAATGTTGTCCATCTGCGCTGGGATTAACGCACAGGTGAGGCGGTAGCTCAGGCAGTAACAAGCTGAGCTATGAAACCGGCGATCGCGTCTCTGTTCGGTTAACTGACGATCGCTTGAAACATAGGCAATCTCCTTCACTTCTCGTTGCCTCTCTCCACCCAGGAGTATAATGGGTACCAGTGTAAAAGCTCGGGAAGTTACCAATAATAAAACCAGCCTAGAATGGCGTGAATGGGACCTGGAATCAGGGACTCGTGTCGTAAGCGTATAGTAGTTCGAGTCTAATTGTGTGTTTTCTATGGTAGATGTGAAACGTACTAGCCTAGATAATTTTTTGTTACAAGTTGACTGATAATTGTTGCTGGCGACAGCGAAATAATCAACAGAAAATACTAGCTAACGCTTTGAAAACTATTTGACTGAAAATCGTTGCTGCATCAACTTTCAACAAAATTCTTCTGAAAATAATCAGCCAGATTTTCAATGTAGTAACACATTTTGAAGATATTTCTAGCAATACGATTGACAGTAGTTTTGTGTTTCAAATATATTGTTTAAATGGCTATTAAAATTGTATTTGCATACGGACTTTACACATTTTAATGGTCCAATTTGGTCGAGAAAGTCTAAATATTAAGTCTAAGGAGGTATGGTTCCGTTTCTCAGTTAGTCTTAAAAGAATTATAGATCTTACCCTTTCACGATTCCTGCATTTGGGCGAGCCACGTTTGTATAAAGTGGTCCTCTATGTTTCCAGTAATCGCAGCTTAAATGATTTTGGTGCAATGAATCGTTTGTGTGTTCGAAAGGTACGTGTGCTCTGTATTATCTAGAATGGGTTTAATGCGTGTTAGCTATTTGCATGGTTTTCTGTTTTCATTAAAATCTGTTAACATGCAACTATAAATTTATAGCACTTGCTAGTTTATTTTGGTTTCCTGAGATAAGCCTTATCCAGTATATGATCATGCGCTTTTCTATTAATACCTTTATTGGCAGTTCCCATAGTTCCCTATATGTCATGTATTTAGGTGGCCTTCGATTAATCTTTAACACTTTAATGACTAAATTTGTTCAAAAAATTAGAATAGTTACTTATTGAAGGTCTATTTGCAGGCCAAGTGTAGACCATTTTGGAGAAATTAGCACTGGAATGACTGGCTCGGTTACCGAGCCAGTCATTCCAGTGGTAAATTCTCAAAAATAGTCTTCTCTTAGCCTGCAAATGAACATTCCCGGAGACCACTACAGAGGCCGGTTTTGGTCGGCTTCGTCGTCAAAGGGTTAGAGGTGTGCTGGAAATTCTAGATGTGTTTTTTCCCGATTAAGTTACATTTTTCGATTCCAATAATTTCACAGCCATAAAGGAGGATCGGTTCTATCATTTCGGACCTGTTCAAGTAAACTTTTCTCAGCTAAAAGTAGGCGTCCATTGTATGAAGAATGTATGCCTAGGTATTTATAGTTATATACGATTTCTAATGTCTTGGTTACGGAAGCCCTCAAGGGCTATGTCTGCGGGAAAAAATTATCTCGAGTGCTCGAGATAATATGTCGAGCGCTCGATGTAATTATTTAGAGTTATTGACATAATTATGTCGCGGGCTCGAGATAAAATTTTTTTCGCAGAAATAGCCATTCAGGGCTTCCATACTTATTATTTAGATAGAATGAAAGTTTGTTACAGTATGCTTTGGTACTACCAAAGACCATAATCTTTGTTTTATCTACAAATTAGCTTTAGTCTCCACAATTTGTAATAATGTTCAAAAACATTTAATATCAGCTGGAACCTGGAGGTCAGTTTCGTTTTCCGCTAGCATAATTGTATCGTCGGCATAGAGGAGTATTACAAGTCTAAGTGCCGCTTTCCATGTAAGCTTGTATGCGCGCTTTTCTGCTAGCAGAAAGGTCGATCTAGTGCATTTAGATAGAACCATTTCAATGTGAGCTTTTCAGCGCGCTGAAATTCTCTCGCTTAAAAACAAGTCGCGCAGTTCGCGACTTTTCTGCTCACTTTTCTGCTAGCAGAAAAGTCGGTCTAGTGAATTTTCTATATATACATTTCCACGGGCGCTTGTCCGTGCCGCTGACACGCGCGCTTGTTATGTATGTTGAGCTTGTACGCATGCGTGTAGCCTGATAAGCAGGTTATCTAGTAATTGTGGCGTTTAAATGTGTGAAGATTTACATGCAATAATGATGCCATACAAGAGTCAGCTTCTGTATTATTTGCGCAACAGACAAAGAATTCGTATGATGCAGTTAATGCGGTTTACAAACTAAAAAGAGTGCACAGATATTGGGTGCAGATATTGTTCTACCAGATCAATTAACTACTCCTGTTTTTGAAAGCTCAGCTTCAGGACCTGGCCTCTGTACTTTTGCGACATGACGCATGTAGTGTATAGGAAAAGCAAAAATTGAACAAAAATATGCAGAACTAGCGCCTGAAATTCGCTTGTCTACGCTAGGAAAACAGCCGGATTCGCTGGTAAACTCGCCCACATGGAAATAGACAAACCCGCGAGCAGAAAAGCTTGCGAGAACACGCGAGCAGAATAGCTCACATGGAAAGCGGGCCTTAGTAAGGTTTCTATCTCATATTCTGTATTGCCTAGTTGGTTTAAACAAATTTAATTTTTCTGTTAAAGTGGGAATACATTAAGACGTATCTTATTAGTGTGATCCCCACTCGAGTGATGTAAATTCTATTACTAACAAGAGGAGGTTACATAGGTATACAATTCACACAAATCTATGGCATTATACAGTATATAAGTTAAGGAAATATACTGAGATAGACATATAGAGTGGGAGGGAAAGCGTGTTTCGTGAAGAGTTGGACAAAGATAGAGTTTAGATGGTGGTAGGAAGAGGATTGACGAGATAAAGTGGAAAGAAAAGGAGGCTGGTTTCCGCTGGCGCCTGCCAATGTACTGATTAGTAATGTTTACTAGTGTTTACATCGTGCGGTGGGCGATTATTATAGGAGCACGGGGTCATAGTTCAGTATCATAACTTATTATTGGGATTTCACTTAGTAAGGCAGCTAGTTAGATCATGATGGTATGTGTGTGCAGACGGCGGGAAAGAATAGATTAAGAACGGACGTGTATTATTTGAAACGTCCAGTATCAGCAATGTTTTGGCAGCGGATTGTGGATATTTGCATATTTGTGTTCGGATCGAAATTCTCATTGCCAAAAGGTAATTCTTTAGCTGTAAGCGTAGTGGGAGAGACATTAATTAGTGTTAACCCGTTGCTAAATGATGTCCTTTGGTTATTGCATAATGGACAATGGAAAGTATAATGATCAGGTGATTCGCTTGGAAATCCACAGGAGCACATACGGGTTTCCGATATGAAATTGTCATTTAGGTGGCTATTTAGGCGGCTACAGCCATTACGGAGTCTAGCAAAGGCGATATTGGCAGGTCTTATGCCTGCATAAAACCACGCACCTAAGTGGAGATTGAGACGGAGACATGGCTTTCAGCTTGCGCTTGAATTCTGCAAGTGTAGCAGATGATCTGACAGGATCGGGGAGAGAGTTCCACACGCGTACAGTTGATGAGAAGAATGACCCACTGTAAAGCTCTGTTCGACTTCTTGGTGGTGTGTACATCAATTGATTACGGATATGATACGGGTTTGTTCTTTCGAGGGGCCGGAGATAGCTAGATAAAGTTTCACAGGTCATCCCGTTAATTATTTTGTATAGTAGTACACGTTTCTGCGTTTCGCGTCTTTCAAAAAGTGTTTCCATGCCGGTTTCGATGTAGAGGTCCTCAGTTCTGGCGCTGCATGTGAGAGCACATACAAATAAAAGATACCGTTATGACTAGCAGATCGTCTAATGTAGTGACCGCTACAACTGTCTCAACAGCAACTCGAACAATCAGTACCGGTGCACCAATAGTCTCTTACCCTAGGCATATTTCGCCCATAAACGTAGCACAAAGTACAGCGATAGCACCATATACTGGTTTTATTACACACACAAATCCGATGGTATCTTTCATGAACACGCCCAATTTAACCCCTGCAGCACAATTACTATGCACGCCAAATGGTTCAGCCACGCCACAATCCCAGGTCACGCCGCCGATGCGCATTCAGCAACAGCACCCCGGCGAACTACTACCACAGATGGCATGGAATAGTGTGCTTCGACAGCTTGAAATTCTCTTTGCCAAAGTGGACGACATTAGCATTTCACAGCATAGGATTTCTGGTAGTCTTGAACGTCTTGAAAACATTGAAGTGCATGTAAAGCATATCAGTGATGCTATTGATGAAACTAACAAGCGGGTTGGAGATCTCGAAAGTCGCTCTGCCTCCTACGAAACGGCTCTTCGCACCCAAAGTGACACAACCGAAGCCATAAGACTGGAAGTTAGCCAATTAAGGGGTGAGAACAATTTTCTAAGTAACCGATGTGGTGAGCTACATGATCGTGTGATTGATCATGAAAACAGAAGTATGAAGTACAATCTTCTGTTTCGCGGCATCAAAGAAGACGAAGGAGAAGATGTATACTCGTTTCTAAACCAGTTCATTGTAAACGAACTTAAAATTGAGGACCCGATACAGTTCCAAAATGTGCATCGCATCGGCAAGAAGATGAATAACAATGACCAGCCCAGGCCGATCATCGGCAGGTTCCTACTCTACCAGGACCACAAGCGCGTGAGCCAAGCAGGATACGAACAATTAAGAGGGTTTGCTTACAGCATAGTGCAGCAGTATCCTTTTTAAATTCGTGAACAGCGTAAGAACCTCGTGTCAATAACGATGCAGGCAAGACATACAAACCAGACGGCTAAACTAGTATACAATCGGCTTTATATTAATGGACACTTGTACATGCCAAACACGAGATGGGAAATCCGCGGGGAGAAACGCAGACAAATCAAAACTATCGCGAAACAAACCCTGTCGCGGAGAACATTTTCAGTGTATAAGGAACTGCGAAATATTGACAATGATATTAATCACACCAACAATGAATACCGAACCATTAATAATAATAATAATAATAATAATAATAATAATAATAATATATATGACAGTGGTTACGAAAGCAACGCATCCCAATTTTGTAACTCTAACTTGAGATATATATATATATATATATATATATATATATATATATATATATATATATATATATATATATATATATATATATATATATATATATATATATATATATATATATATATATATGACACAACCAAAGCAGTGATCAACAAGGCCAAAAGTAAAGTAAGCGAACCCAAGCGTCAATCAAATACTTACTAATTCATCGACGCCTGTTAACTATTTTATATACCCGTATGTTAAATCATTTACTTATGCTAAAGCCAAACAAGCGAACCACCACCCCACCTCCCCTTCTCTAACCAGTCAAAAGAGCTTAAAACAGGACTGTGATTCACATATTACTATTTTGAAAAACCGCTTTCGTATCTTATGCTGTGATGAAATTGAAAATAGCACATACAGTGAAAATCAATATACTACTGCTGCTGCTGCTGCTGCTGCTGCTGCTGCTGCTGCTGCTACTGCTGCTACTACTGCTACTATTACTATAGCTACTACTACTGCTGCTACCACTGTAGCTGCTGCTGTCACTACTGATGTTGCTGCGGCGGCCACTACTACTGTTACGACTACTAATACAGCAGCTGCTGCTGCTACTGCTGCTGCTGCTGCTGCTGCTGCTGCTGCTGCAGCTATGGCTAATAGCATACAACTCACCGGTACTGCATCTAATCATGACACTACTCAGAGCCCTATCACAAAGACGTCTAGTATTGCCGCTATTCCTTATAATATGGCTGCGATAAAAGATAATACCGTTAATAATAGCATGGCTTCTAACTGTAGCAGCCCTGGCGGCGGTGGCATCAGCGGCAGCTGCATGAAGAGTGACGAACACTACCATCAACACTACCACCAGATCAATACTACAGCCATTACCCACAACAACACCACAAACAAGAGTAGCGACGAGGATGATGATGACGACGATGAGATTACGACAGTTACAACGACGACAACAATGACGACGGCAGCAACGACATCGGCAACATCAACAACGATAATGACAGCGACACACATTTGGACGAAAGCGGCGGAAACAACAACAACAACAACAACAACAACAACAACAACAACGACAATAGCAACAACAACAGCAGCGGCAACAACAACAACAACAACAACAATAATAATAACAACAACAACAACAACAACAACAGCGGCTTGTTGCACATTGCACCCTTAAACGTATGTGGCATAAATCAAAGTTACGGTTTACGGAATTCTATGAATTTGTAAATGCGCATGACATCATCTGTTTAAACGAGACAAAGCTAAATGATACATATTATGTTTTAATACCAAACTACGTACTTTTAACACAAACTCGAACCAATACATATGGAAGCTTAGGAGTCCTAATAAAGGAAAGTTTGAGACAGTACGTCCGTAAAGCAGAATATGAGACAGAGAATGACTTCGTTCTATGGTTACAAATTAGTAAAGAACTAACGAATTACTCAGGGGACACGTTACTCTGAATAACATACATTCCATCAGAATCATCAAGATATTATACAAACGATGCGTATGAGAAAATTGAACAAGACATAATACACCTTAGTAAATCGTTTGACATATTCTGCCTAGTAGGGGACCTCAGTGCTAAAACAAGGGAAGACTGTGATTACGAAGAGTATGACGACTTTACATTACGGAATTTAGGCACAAGTGACGCTCCAAATTCTGACCTCCTAAAACTTACAATGACTGGAATACTTAAGGATAGAAGAAGCGAATGCGAAGGACGTAAAAATACAGGTGGACGAAAACTAATTCAACTTTGTAAAAATGCGAACATGTTTATACTTAATGGGAGGGTGGGAAAAGATAAACTCATAGGCAGGGTGACGTCCACAAATGAAAGCTTAATCGATTATGCATTAGGGAATAGGAAATTGATAGAAGTAACAAAGCAATTTGAAGTTTACAATTTTGACGCTTTTATTTCCGATATACATCGTGGCCTTCATTTGAGCGTAACAAACAACAACAACAACAACAACAACAACAACAACAACAACAACAACAACAACGAAACAAACCCAATTAGATGGATAGAACAAAAGAAGTCTAGTTTTGTGGATAATTTAAGCCAAGATAGCTTCGAGGATATCAAAAATTGTATACGGGAAATTCAAAATGGCGTTGTTCAAATTAATATAAATAAGACAATTAGTATGATTGAAAATTTTTTCCTTGAAAGTGCAGAAAAATCATTTGGGCGGAAAAAACATTATCAAGGTAAACGCAAGAAAAACTCCCAACCATGGTTTGGCAAAGACTGTAATGCAAAAAGGAGGGAATATCACAAGGCGAAAAAGAGGTACAATCTAAATAAAACTGAAATAAATAGACAACACCTACAAAGAACTAGCAAGAGTTATAAAAGAATAATAACATATGCACAAAATAAGCGTTATCAGATGCATGCAGATTTACGCAGCTTGCACAAAGGCGGTAGTAAGGCCATCTGGAAATTGTTCAATAAAAAATTAAATAAAGAAGAAAATACCACGAAAATTGAACTGGAACCCTTATTTCAACACTACAAATGTAAATACAGTGGAACCTGATACAGATCAAAGTGATATTCCAGTCAACAATATAACTGAGTGCGCTTAACTGGACGTGCCAATTACAAGTGAAGAAATAAAGGAACGAATAACTAAACTCGCAAATGGAAGGAAGCAGGGGATGGCAATATTTATAATGAATATATTAAAAGCACCGTTGATCTCATGCTCCCTATATACGAAATGCTATTTAATCAAATTTTTGACACAGGGATTGTACCGACTGACTGGCTTCTGGGAAAAATAATACCTATCTATGAAAATAAAGGAGATCCCCTAGACCCAACGAATTACCGTCCAATAACATTAGTAAGCTGTTTGGGCAAATTATTTAAATCCATTCTTAACGAAAGACTAAAGAAATATGCAGAAAAGCACGAAATCATTTCTGAATCTCAAACTGGATTTAGGAAAAATAGGTCTACCTTAGACAATATCCTCTCCCTCTACCTCATTAAAGAAATACTATTTGCACAAAAGAAAAAGCTATATTGCTGTTATGTTGACTTTAAGCAAGCGTTTGATAAGGTTTGGCGCGTTGGTCTATGGACTAAGCTTCTTAAGAGCGGCATATCCGGAAAATGTTTAAAAATTATATACAATATGTATAACGATATAAAATCATCTGTCTATCATAATCGTACAAACTCAAATTTTATTATCAGTAACATTGGTGTAAGGCAAGGGGAAAATCTTTCACCTTTTTTATTTTCAATATTTTTAAACGATTTAGAAGAATATCTGAATGAAAATGGAATTATTGGTTTAACATGTTTAAATAAACTGGCAGACGAATTTTTTTTATCTATATCTTTATCTTATTATTTTACTATACGCAGATGACACTATTATAATGGCCGAGTCAGCGGAAGCCTTGCAACAAGCACTCAATGCATTTCATGACTATTGTCTTAAATGGAAGCTTGAAATAAATACTACAAAAACTAAAGTTATGATTCTTTCCAAACGTAAATTAAAGAAAAACACAAACTTTACCATAGGTGGCCAGCTACTCGAAATCGTAAATGAGTACCTATATTTGGGGGTCATGGTAAAATCAAACGGGGGCGGGGGGGGGGGTTCTCTAGCTGAAAAACTCGAAACTGCCAACAAGGAACGAGGGCAATGTTTTCATTATTATCAAAAATCAAACAACATGATATACCAATAGATTTGCAGATACTACTATTTGATACCATGATTGCACCAATACTACTTTATGGCTCAGAAATCTGGGGGTTTGAGAATACAATTCAGATAGAAACATGCCATATTAAATTCTTTAAAAGTGTACTCGTCTTAAAGAAAAGTACCCCAAATGTTATGGTCTATAGTGAATTGGGAAACATGCCCTTAGATGTACAAATAAAATGTAACATGGTTAGGTTTTGGGGAGGGATAGTAAATGCAGGATACGGGAAACTCTCGTCAATTCTTTATTGTGTATGTCTAGACGTCATTATCCCACGGCAGATACAAGTTAATTGGATTAACACAATCAAAACTATCCTAGAGGCAACTGGTCAGCGACATGTATTCAACTCTGAAAACATAAACATAAATAAGGTCGTCAGTCAAACAAAGAAAGCCTTGGAACAACAATACATAGACACATGGACGAGACAGCTACACGAATCCGCTAGGTTAACGTTTTACAAAGTTATAAAATTCAAATTTCAGTTTGAAAGCTACTTAAAATTACTGTCATGCGGCGATGCTATAAGCTTATGTAACTTCAGGACACTTAATCACAAACTGGCATTTGAGTCACAAAGATGGGCGGGCATCGACCGGAATGAAAGATTATGCAATGTATGTAATGTCATAGAAGATGAAATTCACTTCCTTTTTTACTGTAGCAAATATCAGAATGAAAGAGAGCGATTTATCCGAGAATACTATGCAAGAGACAACAGTGCAGAAAAGACACAGGGTTTATTTGGAATATGCAACAGGCCAGTCCTCAGCAAACTATGTAGATTTTTAAGGTTATCAAAGCAAAAACAACAACAACAACAACAACAACAACAACAACAACATTATACTCATCATCATCATCATCATCATCATCAGCAACAACAACAACAACAACCGAAACAACAACAACAACAACAACAACAACAACAACAACAAGAACAACAACGATGATAACAGCAACAAAAAACCCAAAAAAAGAAAATATATATATATATATATATATATATATATATATATATATATATATATATATATATATATATATATATATATCGACGACAATTATAACCACTACCCCACAACAACAACACCAATAACAGCAATGACGCCAACAACAGACAACGATAACGACAACGACAACGACAACGACAACGACAACGACAACGACAACGACAACGACCACTACTACTACTACTACTACTACTACTACTACTACTACTACTACTACTACTACTACTACTGCTGCTACTACTACTACTACTACTACTACTATTACTACTACTACTACTACTACTACTACTACTACTACTACTACTACTACTACTACTACTACTGCTACTACTACTACTACTACTACTACTACTACTACTACTACTAATACTACTACTACTACTACTACTACTACTACTACTACTACTACTACTACTACTACTACTACTACTACCGATACCCCTAATAATAATAATAATAATAATAATAATAATAATAATAATAATAATAATAATAATGGCCTACCGCCTACAATAGTAAAAATAACCGTTCCCTCATATGCTATATATATGTATATTATATATCAATATGTAAATTATAGGTTTGTTAAATAGCCTGAGTGAAAAAAGGAAACTGAAACTGTACAGCCCTTAGGGCATCCTTTTGAATGTTTTCTAGTCTTGCTATGCAGTGTTGTGGAATGTTATCCCAGACGGGGCTTGCATACTCTGGAAGTGGTCTAGCAAAGCTCTTGTACATTATTTCGAGGGAGTCTCTATCAAGAATATATTTAAGACCTTTTAATAGCGAGACTGTACGTTGGGCCCTTGCTATCACGTTTTCAACATGTTCAAGCCAGTGACCTTTATTGCTAAACGTTATGCCAAGGTGCTTGCGCGAGACAGATGGTTGGATATCAGTAACTTTACTAAGGCTGCTTAATAGGGAGATTGGGCGCTGGTTAGAGTATGGACTTCTATCGCCTTTCTTAAAAATTGGAGTGACGTTTGCAGTTTTCCATGGGGTGGGAAATTGGGAGACGTTGACCGAATAATTAAAGAATTCCGCTAGAATTGGTGTAGAATCTCTTTGCCCTCTTTCAATAAATTAGGGCTTAGATTATCAGGGCCGGTCGCTTTGGAAGTGTCTAGATTCGACAGTACGTCTAAAACATCGGTGGTGGTTATTTGTATAGTGTTTAGTGAGTGCTCAGTGTACAGCTGGAATAACTCTGCTCCAGTTTCATCGATTTGGGCGATACTGGCGAAATAGCTGTTTAGGAGATCGGCTTTTTCAAGGGGTTCGTAGGCAAACGAGGAGTTGTCTACTCTTAGAGGGGGCACTTCCTCGAAATTTGAATTACTATTGTGCAGAAGGGATTTGCATATTTTCCACCACTCTTTTGATGATTTGTTTCCCTTGTTTATTTTAGCCGCTAATTTAGTTTTATAATCCATCTCGTGTTTTATTTTGTTTGACATCCAAGGTTTGTCATTTGGGTTTATCGTTGCTGTTTTATTAGGTATAGGCCTACTATAGGTAGCTGCGTTTATGATGTTAGATGTGATGGCCTGGCACCAGACATCGACATCGTTGTTATTACCAGGGTCCCCCCCCCCCCCGCAAATTTTTCTAAAAGATATTGGAATTTAGTCCAGTCCGCTTGGCCATAGCTCCAGATGTGTCTTTTGAATGATTTTCGCTTGGGGATAATAGAATTAAGAGTTACATAAGTTGGTGTGTGGTCGCTGCAGAAGGGTGCAAGTATACCACTATTCTGGACTAATTTGGGGTTATTTATAATTATTCGGTCTAGTTATGTGTTAGAGACAGGGCGCGTCGGTTCCCTTATTAGCTGGGAAAAGACCGACAAATTTATGATATCATTTAAATAGTGTTTAGATGGGTCAAGAAGGTCATCGTTAAGATCACCGATAATAACAATATTTTTAATTGGGTTTTGGTCGCGACAGTTGTCTAAATTATCCGATATCAGCTGCCATTTACCAACATCGGAATTAGGGGGAGGGGGGGGGGCGATAGACCGTGCATAAAAGGATGTTCGGCTGGTCATGGATTTCAAGCCAAATCATTTCTACGTCGAGACTTTCTAGGTCAGTACGCCTAGAGAAAGCAACATTGTTAGATATATAGACGCAAACTCCTCCCCATTGATGATGGCGGTCCCTGCGGTATGGGTTTTGGAAACTTGGTAAGTTTATTGAGTTATTGTCAATACTCGATGTGAGATGGCTCTCTCTCTTATAGCTACAATGTTAAAGGTTGAAAGATTGGCTTCAATTAGATGGATTTTATCCTTGAGCCCATCTACGTTAATATGAACAATAGAAAGTTCCCTATTCTGGGGGTCTGGATTTGATTCCACGTCACCAGCGATGCAAAGAAGCATGAGAATTAGAACCAAGTTAGCTGTAGTTCGGCATTGGACAAGAAAATGTATTAGATTTCGTGGAACCTTAGCAATGCCAATCAGCGCTAACATATCGGAAGGGATAAAATACCTCTTTACAGATGTAATTGATACAGTGCTACGACAATTAAAAAGCCCTATAGCTGCACGATGACTATCTATATCATTAGCCATTGTAAGAGTTTAAGGTCCATATGCTAGTGCATATGGTCCAGTACAATGTAGGCAGGCGCGGGCGAGAAGCAGTCAAGGGTCTAGTTGCAGAAAACAGGATAGATGTGAAGTGTAGAGGACGGAGGAATAAGGAGAAATGGTAATAGAAAGTAACAAACATTAGAGTGGTTGTAATAAACAAGGTTGGCAGTTTTGAGAAGCTATGCAGTGTTGTATTTAGTCCGAGTCCGCTACGACTCCATGCCATCCCCGTGAAAAAAGATCTGGACGCGGCGGGCTGGTTAGTCTAACCAAGCCCGCTATGTCCAGATTTCCCCCACATGGCTGGCCAGAGTCAGAGCAGACCCGGACCAGTTGCATTAAAACACTTAATATAAAATGGCGTTAGAGTGGCGGAGCCAGGAGAGCTTGGTCCGGAGCTTATACTGGGGTGGCGCGTGCACTGGAGAGGCGACCCGCAGCCAGTCCCATAGAGTACCTGTGGACGCTCGCCTACTCGCTGTACAGTGGTAAACGAAAGTCTGTAACAGCCGGGGCCTCCCCGGGTCGGCTCTCCAATGCGGACGACACCTACAGTTGTTATCCACTACTTGGGTGGTTATAGATACTGTACATTCACGTGTGGCTATTACGCTTCCAATTCCACCTTAAATTAACACCTAGCACCGTGGTGTCAATAAAGACATCTTTTGCTGCATCAATAGCATGGAATCTGGAGTACGTTATTCAACAATTTTGGTGGATGGTGTTGATGTCTACGACAGCACCATTCTCCACCAAATCTGCCAGAAGATGAACACCTGTTATTCTTATGATTTAATTTTGAAAATCTAGAATTTGACATCAGTGTGCCAAGGGTTATCTATTCGTGCGTGCATTGCTATGACATTTATTTAGCTTACAATGTATATTTTAATGTGTATAAAATGCAATACAGTACATATAGCTTACAGTAGTTTATTGTAGTGAATATGAGCGTGGCAGCAGCACTATTAATCGGATTTGGTAAATGAGTATGTAATAATAAGATGTAATAATCAAAAAGCTACCGATGTTTTTAAAAAACAAGTATGTAGGGAGAGAGTATCAGTTATTTGAAACCGGAAATGTCTTGTGATTGTCAAAGGGGGACTACCCATCAGCATATCTGCTTACAGATCAAGGGAAACTATCCACGAATTGTCCACCACCGGAACGGCGCTCTCGATTACCAAGAGGTCACTCCAGTGGTAGACCCCTAGAAACAGTCCCCTCTCAGTCCGATGGCAGACATGTCACATATTATTTAATAGGAGGTGCGGAGAGAATATTATAGAATATTACAGAATGAGACCCAATTTATTGGCTGTTTGGGCAAATACAGTATCAACAATGGCCACAATAGAGGACCCGATCAAGGGGCATTGCGCCTGTTACCAGAGCGGTCATTCCAGTGATAAGTCTAAGAAACTGGTCGTGACTAAATGGATAGTGGTATCTTGTAGTAGACAGTCGGTCAACAAATATATGCAGGATCTTTCATAGGGGGTCCATGGGATTCTAATAAATTGGGCATAGACGGGTTTGTTAACCCCTTAACGCCTACATTTTTAAAAGAAAGACAAAATTTTCTCTTAAGAACGTCGATTTGCGGACAATGAGAAAGCGGTTTTAGAGGATTTACCACTGGGATAACCGGATCGATTACCGATGGAAATGAATAATTGCATAAAATAATAATCAGCGACGTCAACGTGCGCAAACGGCCATAAGAGAATCATTGTGTACGACATGGCGATATCCCGTCTCCTCGTCTCAGAAATCGAAAGGGCGAAAGAGAGACGAGGAGAAACGCCCGCCCGTCGTACTCTTGCCAGACCGTCGTTCCAGTGGTAAGTTTCACAAATATGGCCGGGACTAGATGTATGGTTGTATTTAATAATAATCCGTGACGTCAGCGAATATATTCAGGGTTTCTCGCAGGGGTCATTTTGTATGTAAATATCCCCAAAATTGGACCAGGGACCCACAAATGTAGACACAGGGGGTCTCACTGGACCCCCATAAAATTCTAAAATTTTACAGTGCTGGGCTTATTAGTCCTTTAATGCCCAAATTTATCCAGTAAAACTTAAATTTTCTCAAAGCAAAAAGCAATGTCTGTCCGCAGACCGAGAGAAGGCCAACTCCGAAAAAACGCCACCGGCACGACTGGCTCGGTTATCGACCACGCATCTTCAGGAACCGTCACCTCGTGGAATCAAGGACTATTAACATGCTCCTTCCTCAGGTTGAGTCAGTTAGTTGCTTGAGAAAGAGCCTATTGCCTAGTTCTATGGATTTACAGTTTTGTTTGCTAAGGAAATTTTCGAGGTATTTTAAGTATTTGAAGAAGAGTACTGGAGAGAGGGGCCAGTATGCCATATTGAGTCAAAGACTTTCTCAAGATCAACGAAACAGCAGAATAGTCGCTTTCTTTTATTTCTAAATAATTCCACTAGTGCAGAGAGTGTGAATATCTGGTCTGTGGTGGAATATTTTTTCCCAATGCCTGCTTGTTTTTCTGATAATTTTTTTGTATTTTCTAGTAATTCATTAATACGGTTGCTTATTGTTGATGTTAAAAGTTTTCCTAAACAGCTGAATAGTATGATTGGTCTATAGATTTTGGGATCATTTGCGTCACCGTTTTGTCTATAAATCAGTATTACAATACCCAGTCCAACCATCGGGAACGTTTGCTAAATCAAGTATTTTATTAAATAGTTGTTTATATATGCTGATCATAATGTGTTCTGTGGACTTGATATACTCATTTATTATGCCATCTGATCCAGCAGCTTTATTTTTTTTAAACGCTGTATGACTTTTGAGATTTCTTCATTCATTATAAGTCTGTTTAATATATCATTTTCTTCTAGCGTCTCTAGCTGCAGTTATTCATATCGCCTTCTTTTTCAGTCAGTGATTAAAAAAATGTATGCATATCCTCAAGACTTACTGGACAAGAGTCCTATCGACCTTTTTCTTTTACTAATTTCCCGTGGTCCCTAAGGTGTACTACCGCTCATGAGTCGGATTTTCGTATGGTATGTGTGAGATTGCGATTGTGATTTCCTGTTATTGTTTGTTTGTTTAGTGTTCGTTCTAATAACATACTTATAACAGTTAGAGTTTCGTGATTCGCTATTTTCTGAATAAAGTCATTTCTTTTATCTGGATTTCATTGTTTGAAATACTGGTTCATTTACGTTGTTCGGATCCTGGAAGCTATGGCTCTTTTGGTGATTGATTGATTATTTTAATCGTTCGGACAGTTTTAATGCGGAGTGTACGTCTGACAGGATAGGGCAAAAATAGAGTACCTCAAAATTTGATATGTGTGCTAAAATGCTTTGCGTAGATGTGCCATAATCCATTACACTGCCATGTTGGCTTGTTATTTTGCCTACGGTGGCGCCGATGCCAATTAAATTTACAAAATTCGTCCAGTCTTCGACCATATGTGTAAGGCTGGTTTTTGTCTTGGGATACACGTTTGGGATGGGGGTGGGGGTGGGGGTGGGGGTGTCAAATTCCGAGATGGTTATGACATCCCCTATATCACTTTCTGCGAAGGAGAGTAGGGCGTCGTCTGTACTTAAGAAATCATTTAGTTGTCCAGTTTTTGCATTTAAGTTCACCCATTAAAACTAAGAATTTGGATTTTGATGCTAATACGATAATATCTATCTCTATTTCATCAAAGGCTTCTATCGTTGAATATTCAGAAGTAACGGGTGGTATTTAAATCATGCCCAATACGATGTCTTGTTCTAGGTTCGTTATTGTTTTAATTATTGGCGAAGGTGCGAAAAACGCCTCTACATTCCCAGGATATCAATTTACAGTTGAACTTTGAACTTTTAGAAACCAATTCGACTGGAAGCTGTTTCGGCGATAGGCAGCAACAGCTCTCAGCCAAATTAGAACTAAAATAATCAACATAAGATATATTAAAATTTAAAGCATTTATGTGTTTTGTTATTCGGATTAAATATTTTGCTTTTCTGAACCAAATCTGGTCATTAAGGGGATAAATCCAACGTCACAACTCAATAGCTCCGAAAACCAAGAGCATCACTACGAATCAATTGAACACTTCACAAACTCCAATGACAGTGTTGCCCCCCCCCCCCCCTCACCCCCCCCCCCCCCTCTCACCCCCCCCCCCCACCAACCCCACCTACCCCTACACCGTAGGGACTACAAATGCTCTCGATATTTGATGTTGCCATTCAGAAATCATAATGCCATTGGCCACGAACTCAATCAATTGATTGGACCACCATTGGGTGAATTATCGACCACAAACCAACACCCCTGCATTTAAGGATTTACAACAAGCTCAAGCCCATCCGGACATAACTGGTTCTTGGTCCACCTCACCGACTCCTGCATTTCAAATAAGAAATTAGACGTACACTGGCATTTCAGCCCAAGATATGACTCAAAACTTCGTCCTTCAAAACACAACCTGTCTTCAGCAATTGTATATTATATATCCTCGTTCTAACAAAAATCCCAGAGGTCTCGTAATAGTTCCGGAAAATCTAGTTCCTCACACGCAAAACACCAGGACTTTTCCACAGAACCAAATCAAGCACCTAGATTACTAAAAAAACCATCCACTCACACCACTACACGCTGAATGCAATCCCAAAACTCGCGCACCAATGCTTAAATATATCAGATGATACACCTGAACCAGTGTTCCAAAAGTCGCATAAATCCTACGCCCAACTCAAGAACCGCGACTCTATCTAAAAGTCTTACTACCGATGAGTTTACCTAGTAGTCTCCCCTATACCGTTCGCGCAGTCAAGAATTACAGGAAGACCTCATCTATCTCTCACGCAAACCCGACAGCAAACCTGATTAACCCTTCTTGTGTCACCTTAACGTTTAATGGTCAAGTCGGCAAGAAACTCCCACTGCAATGGGCTTAAGAAAGTCCATTCGCGGGCCATGAGAATAATATTTTTGAAAATTTACCACGGGAATGACTGGCTCGGTAACCGAGCCAGTCATTCCGGTGGTAAATTTCCAAAACTACGATTCTCTTAGCCTGCAAATGGACGCTGGCTAATAATAAAAAAAAATCGAATTTTCTTAACAGTTCCCCCTTTGTCAAACACGTTCTCTGTAGTTGTCTTGAGGGCAGGAAGCTATTTTTGTAATTTTCAGTAGTAAATTTACAAGAAATAGTTCCCTTGGCCCGCAAACATTATAATCGTATTAAAAAATCTTGGCAATTAAACGGTTAATTGATATGAGTTGCATCCTGGGCGCTTTGAGGCACTGTTGACATAAGAATGGTTAACGGTAAGCTAGAGAAATCACTGAACCCACCATATCCTGACGTTACTCTCTTACAATCACCAGCAGCCAGAATCTATGCCGTCACGATCGTATCACACATTCTGGTTTAAAGAGAATTAATTTTTTGTTCGAATGGGAACCATGCGTCTTATGCCCGTGTTTCACATACACAAACATATATAATGGAGTAAATACATCAAGATGGCGGTTGATAAAAAAGTATATAATATTAAGGTAACTAGAATAAGTAATTAATACATTAATAAATTAATATAGGGATACGATTTCAACTATGCCCCGCACATTTCCCGCTAAGCTCAGCCCACTTTTCCGCGTGTTGGAATCAATTTATAGGTATTGAATCCGGAATTCCCAGAATCCTCATATCAAGGTAACAATACAGGTAAATAGTGGCGTATTTTGAACCTAGTTTAAGCGGGTGCTGTTGCTGCCTATGGCTTCAACGGTGTCTAGTTAAACTAGCCCCACAAGAATAGACAACATTTTGTTTATTAATTAGCCATGCATATACAATTCGTACACCTGACGGACTGTTTAATGGTCATGACGAAGCTAGATACGGCACTATATGGTGGGGACGTCAGCTACATATGACGTAATTGAGTATGCCGTCAAATACTTTTGCCAAATCGAAGCGCTCCATTAATAATCAATCCTAAGTACTGTCACCAACCATTTAGATCGTATCAAGACTTTTAAAAAACTGAATAAACGATAACTCTATAATTCCATCAATGTAGTCGCAAGACTTATTCTTAGATTTGAATACAATAAAGAAATTCTCCGAAACTTGAGGAATTTTTTCTCACATCTGCGCACTACCCTTAAGTCGGATTTTATTGATTCATTTAATGACTTACATTTAACATGGCTTAATTCATCTTATTCACTCTTAACTTACATGCCTGAAAGGGTATTTGTCCTATCTTGTGTGGATTCAGCGCTATAGGGCTATATGCCTACATATCATAGATAGATAATTTATTCACAATAAGCCTTAGACCCTTGTGTGTACATTATACACCATACATGCTTGGCGGATACCTTAGATTAACAAAATTAAATTAAATAAGTGTTAAAATTATATAAGTACAAGTAGAAAATCTCTCCTAACAGAATCGATACATTCCTTATATTTCAATGACAAAATGAAACTATGTGCTGTGTACAACTGTGCGGATAATGGAGAGATCCGATGTATCACCCAAGTATTTGACGTCATAAAACATCAAAATGACGCAATGCCGCGTCGTTAATATACGGATTGCATGCCTTTGGCGAATCTACAATTTACTAAACATTATGTTAAGTATTTTGAGATTAATTTGAGCGGGAGCTGTTACTGCCTACGCCGCAACAGCGCTCAGTCAACTTATTCCCAAAATGCTCAACAACCTATTTGTATAATTACCGTGTAATTATATTCTAGAAATTCAAGTTAAGATCGATTCCAACACGTCGTATTTACATCATATTTACGACCTTATAGAAAAAATCTATTACAATCTATTATATCATATATACATATCTATGCAAACAGTTAGTCAAGAAAACATCGCCTCCAATGGAATGCTCCTATCATACTCCAATACACCCAGATAAAAACTCATATGCCATTTGTAATGGCCTGAGTGAAATAAAGAAACCTGAAACTGAAACTGGAATTAGCTACTTACCTATGCAAGCGATAATCTCACGTGCCCACACTAGTATATAAGATGAACAAACAGAAAGGTCCGGTGCTCTCTATTTTATACTTCATATCTACCTTCAGGATACTGGTGAATATGTACCAGAATGGTGAAAGAAATAAC